>OX637319.1:6038369-6074305 GCA_951799385.1 Hyppa rectilinea
GCAAATAATTCTGTTTTCGGAGGTATTTTTTTCCGACTTGCTAGACGAAAATTGATAGCTCGGCTAATATGTATGATATAAATATAATTTATAGCCTATAGCACTGATGAATAATGTAGCTTTCTAGCAGTGAAAAAATTTTTGAAATTGGAACATTAGTTCCGGAGATTACTCCCTACATACAAACTTACAAATTTTACCTCTTTATAATATTACTATAGATGAGCCAATTTCACCAATTAAACTGAAGCAGCAAATCTAAACCGGGTTCAAGACCAGGTCAATATTACACTGAAAAGGGCGATACTGAGGCCTTTAACCAAAGGTTTGTGTGCTGATGGCGTTCAGCGTCATTGGTGGTATTCACCCTGAATTTTTTCACGCTGGTTGGCCAATGAGACGAGGTATTTTTCAAAGACGAAGTGTGAAATAAAAGAGTATAAGAATATAAGTAATACACAGGTGGTCGACTAGTCAACATTGCGATTTATCAGTAGACCGATGCTTAAAATAGTTTGTAGAATTAATAGGGATGATGCCTGAATAAAAAAAAATATATATTTAGTCCGTCAGTCAGATAATAAAAAAAATATTAGACACGTATTAATGCTTTATCTTATTAACAAAAAATGACTAAGATAAAACGCATTAAAGTTGGAGACTGGGGGCTCGCTACGTCACAAGTAAGTATAAAAACTACATACTCGTGACGTCATTCCACATTTCAACTCAATGTATCAGCGTAATCTTTGGATTAAGTTAAAAAAGAAAAAATACGTGTCTACAATATTTTAATAATCTAGCTCATGGACTAAAAGATTAATTTTAGTCATCGTCCCTATTGCATGACTAATATACCAATGTTTTATTTGTGAATGAACGTTATAATTATAAGCACTTTTATTTTTATATTATTCGTTATGTGACCTAACTTTTATCATTATTTATTTATCAGAGATATGCATTTCTTATTACGAAACCCTACCTTACAAAATCTTCCATGTTTTGTTGTCTTGTAGAAAGTTTTAAAATTCCTATAGCTGTAGTATAATAGAAACAATAACTTGTCTTATGATTCAGATTTGTATAGATATATTATGTAGCTGCCGCGGCGTGCTAATGAAATCAGTACAGGTCTCCAAAAGTGATAATGCGCATAGAAATCTTCGCCACTGTTCGGCAACGGTCGTATTTCCCGAGCGTCGGAAGACGATATGTATATAGAGTGGTTAAGTGCATTTTCTTCATGCATAATTTAGTGTGATTATGTGTTTTGTCCTAAAAGAGATAAATATTGATTTATCAGTAACGAAATTTGATTCAATATTTCCATGGAAGTAAATAGCGAGCTATAATTCATATAAGCCTAAATCTGATTTTTAATATGCTTTTTCTAGTACTTAATATGTATTTTACGTTGGTATTTTTAATTTTTTAGTATTGAAAAAACGTGAAAAATGTTAGTATATTTATATATTTTACAAAATTAACTATTTCAATTTGAATAAAATAATTAAAGTTGAAATTAAATTCACCTTTAAAACAAAACCAAGAAAGGTGTGTAATAGTAGCTCTATATAATTCCAGACAAAGAGAACACGTGCAGTCACCACCAATATGACAAGACGACTGACGGACCTTTGACTGACCGCCGACCGCCCGAATTGTTTTCGATTGTGTACACATGAAATTGACTCCTATTTCTTTCGAACAAGGTGCAAAATGCAAGGGACTCGAACGATTCAATGATTCGGGTGTTTCCGGGAATACGACAATTAGCGAAGATCTGCATGTGCATTATTAATTTGGGAGTACTGTACATTTACTATAGAAATTCTCCTAGCGATACGTTATTTTTCTAAGGGGTGTGTAGAATTAGTTTTGCAGTGGATTTTGCGCAAGCGTCGATGTTTTAGGCACAGTGTAACTACTAACAATGCTTTTACTGTTTTCGCAGAAGAAATGGGCGGAGGGGGGGAGGGTATGTTGTTTGGGATCTAAGTTCCTAAGGATAATGTACCGAGACCAGCACATCAAGTTACCTCTGTCAAATTTCTTTGATAGAATTTCAACTTTATTGCAAAGACATAAGGTTCATTTTCAGTTGGAAAACTTTGACAGTTAGGGATAGCTTGATGTGCTGGCGTCTGTACATGACAGATGAACCACTGTAAGTAGTTACACGGAGCTTTAGGGGTTCAATATTACGTAGTTCCTTACTCTAATAATTAATCTTGCAGTGTGCCGTGTCCTCAAATACACTTTAAACTAAAAGCAATACTTATTTATATACATACACTGCCGAACCAAAAAAAAAAAAATCGATAAACCAGTTTAGCGTGGCAGCAAACGGGTTAAGTACAGACGCCAGCACATCAAGCTATCCCTGTCAAATTTTCCAATTAAAAATGAACCTTACATCTTAATACAATAAAGTTGAAATACTATCAAAGAAATTTGACAGATTGTGGTAACTTGATGTGCTGGCCTTTGTACCTGTACTGCTATTCTGACTGTTGAATAAATACGCGTAGCCCACGATCTTAGATAAATATATATATCAAAATATTAGAAAATTGTATCTACAATACCTATACATTAGTAGTTTTAAATACAAATAATAGACTGTTTAACTGTAATACACCAATGAATTGAACTGAAAATCATATAGGCCTTATTTAAATCCACGCAATGTAAATGGTATATAACTGAAAAACTGTTCATTGTAAAGGGATACCGCAAAATATAGTAATATAATATACTCAAGCAATATAGCGAAGCCTTTTATATAATATCAGCTATTTTTAATATCGTAAACCAATAATAATGTTGAAGCTCAATGCAAATTTTATATAAATTGTAATTTCATTAAATTAACACTGTATTATCCTACTTTTGACGTCGGCGATTTTGCGATTGCGTTTTGACGACTAGCTGCGATTAAGCGCGTTTCGTACCGCCACTGCATCGAAAGTCGAAGAGATGGCACAGTTGGTCGCTAATGGTAAAAGAAGGATGTCTGCTAAGCCCCTATGTTACGATTAAGTTTAAAATAGCCTAGTGTAATAGCAATAGTAAGATATCCAATTACGTATATGAGGGTTATTTTTGCTGTGCAATTTATATAAATTGTTGTAAGTCATATTGAGAATATAAAACGCATAATATTTATTATAAATGTGGTGTTTTATTTACTTCATACGCCAACTAACAGTAAGTCAAAGTAAAATTCTTATACCGCCAAACGGGGTGAATAGGGATGCAGGGGTGAATCGGAACGAAACTTTAAAAGCGATTTAACTTTGAGATAATATAGTTTGTTGCCAACAAGGGCACTTAATTGTTTAATAATATACAACATGTCCCAAAATTCAACGATAAGCCGGCACCAGAGGATGGACCTACTAATGACTACTCGAGAAAAAAAAAGAAAAAAAAAATACCTCTACTTTTTTTTAAATTACTTAAAAAAAATGGAAATTCTTCGAAAATGTATACCCCTTATGACACTTTAAACTACCATGACCACAATTTTTCAAATTTTTCAGTTTTTTTGTTTGTATCGGCAACCTAAGTAGTACTACTATTCACCATAATCTTTGAAAATTACAGAATTTTCGTAGTTTTATACAAAAAAACAACCAAAAAAAATTATTTCCCTAAAATTTTGAAAGATTTTAACGTTCAGTACACTTTAAGTCATCGTAGTGTAAAAAAAAAATATGGGCACTACTATGGCAAGTTTTTTTAAAAATTAGCGCAACTAACCTAGATTTTAAAATGGTATAATACTTTAGGAAAACTAGCCACAAAAAAAAATAATGACACTTTTTCTAATCAAGAACCAAATTTCATAAGTTGTTGTTAATAGTAATCACTTCTACTATGTGCCCAAAATAGATTTCTTTCGCAAATTCTTAGAATTTGGAAGGGACATGTGCGTAGTCAGTGAAGTTCAGAAGTCAGAAAGAGATAGATAGTATACGTTAGAGAGAGATAGATAGAGAGCGATTATACGTTAGAGAGAGATAGATAGATGTTTGTTGTTAAATAACAATAGGGCAGGTAGGAATGTTGCTGTTCTCTACAAAGTACAAAGTCAGTACGCTCTGCTTCTTTGTTTACTGTGCACCGTTTCGTATTCAATTGATGTGACTCTCGTACTAACGACTTTTGGCTTGGCTTTTTGGACTGGATTAAGTGATCTGCAAACTGTACTAACCTGGCATTATTTTGAACTGGACTGTGTTTTGTGAATTGGACTTTTGGCGTATTTTGGACTGTTTAGCGTTTATCATGCCGCTACCATACACACCGTTGGAATACGCTAATATGCACCTCATTTATGGAGAGTGCCGATGCAATGGTAGTGCTGCTAGCAGATTATATCGAGAAAGGTACCCAAATGCTCAAAGATACCCGAATTATCGAGTATTTATTAACGTGCATCAAGCGTTTTCGGAGGGCCGTTTACCATCTGACAGGAGAAATGCTGGAAGACCTAGATCGGAACGCGACGAAGACGTTCTCAATGAAATTGAAAATGATTCAACTACCTCGGTACGTGCCATAGAAATAGCTACGGGAATCCCAAAAAGTACTGCACATCGAATCCTAAAACGTCACAGACTTCACCCATATCACTACAGGCGTGTGCAGACGTTATTACCGCGGGACTATCCACTACGAGTCGCATTTTGCCGTGTGATGCTGCAAAAGCACAGAGAAGATCCCCAATTCTTGGATAATATTCTATGGTCGGATGAATCAACCTGCAAGAGAGATGGCTATTTAAATCTTCACAACCTACATAGCTGGAGCAATGAAAATCCGCACCTGATGAGACAAGACAAATCCCAATATCAATTCAAGGTTAACCTATGGACGGGCATATTAAACGGAAAAGTGATTGGGCCTTTTGAATTACAAGGAAACTTGGATGGCAATAGTTACTTGAACTTTTTACAAAATGACTTGCCAGTATTATTAGAAGACATGCCCATTAGTGATCCACAAAACATATGGTTCCAAAATGATGGCTGCCCAGCTCACTATGCCCGTCCTGTGCGAGAATACTTAAACCAAGAGTATCCAGGGCGTTGGATAGGGCGACTTGGTCCTATTTTATGGCCACCCCGTTCACCCGATCTAAACCCCCTGGACTTCTTCTATTGGGGTTGTCTCAAAGACAGAGTCTACTCGAAACCCATTGCAACACTGAACGACCTTCGCCAAAAAATCACTCAGGCTGCGGATCATATCAATAGTAGAAGATATGCACGACGAATAAAACGATCTTTTTTAAGGCGATGTCATGCTTGTATTAATGCCGGTGGTAAACAGTTCGAACATTTATTATAATATTATTAATAATGCAATAAATTTACATTTATTGACACCATTTGTTTCATTCATTCAACATTTTCCAACAACAAAAATCTATTTTGGGCACATAGTAGAAGTGATTACTATTAACAACAACTTATGAAATTTGGTTCTTGATTAGAAAAAGTGTCATTATTTTTTTTTTGTGGCTAGTTTTCCTAAAGTATTATACCATTTTAAAATCTAGGTTAGTTGCGCTAATTTTTAAAAAAACTTGCCATAGTAGTGCCCATATTTTTTTTTTACACTACGATGACTTAAAGTGTACTGAACGTTAAAATCTTTCAAAATTTTAGGGAAATAATTTTTTTTGGTTGTTTTTTTGTATAAAACTACGAAAATTCTGTAATTTTCAAAGATTATGGTGAATAGTAGTACTACTTAGGTTGCCGATACAAACAAAAAAACTGAAAAATTTGAAAAATTGTGGTCATGGTAGTTTAAAGTGTCATAAGGGGTATACATTTTCGAAGAATTTCCATTTTTTTTAAGTAATTTAAAAAAAAGTAGAGGTATTTTTTTTTTCTTTTTTTTTCTCGAGTAGTCATTAGTAGGTCCATCCTCTGGTGCCGGCTTATCGTTGAATTTTGGGACATGTTGTATAGTAAACATATTATTGGCCACAAACAATATTATTTTAAAGTTGAGTGAGATCCTTTTTAAAATTTCGTCCCGATTCACCCCGTTTGACTGTAATTTCTTCTAAAATTCATTTGAACAGTAGGTCCTTTCAGAGTTCTAGTTCCAGGTAAAAAGCCGTCCATAAATCTTGTAATTTTTTTTAATTTTAAAAATTACCGTTGACTATCCAAAATCGGAGGGTATTACACAAAACCAATCGACTCGCACTCGAGAACAGTGTATAACGTCTACATTATGGTTTTGTGAAACTGTACTTTATGAAAAAGAGAATAATGTGTATTGTCCAATGTCTTGGTCGACTTGGCAGTTGTCCCCGAGGTTGTTCAGGCCATAGGTGTCATTGATCACTTTAGTAGCTCGCCTTTAACAACGTCCAACAATACTGGTTCTATTATAAGATTTATTAGAGAGATCCATTTTATAAAGTCTGGGTGAAACCCACATGAGCTGGACGAGCTGAACATAAGCTAATTTTGGGCAACACCCACAGCGCCCTCCATTTCCACACACTATATTGGTCACGACTAAGTCTAGTTGATATTGAGATAAAATATAAAAACAGCCTCACGACTGGAATCCTTGAATGGTCAGGCAGAGGCGTACTTATAGTAGGTACATCAAAACTTCGCTAGTTATGTTAGAGTCCCACGTAATAGGGGGTGAGCATATTACTATCAACCGTGCACAAATAGGTACAGACTCCGGGCTACTAGTGAGAATTTCCAGATGGAAAAACCCCCAATAACATTACCCGACTCGAGAATCGGACCTAGAACTTCATGCAGGGGTAGTCATACTGCTTAAATTTTAGAATGCTACTGCTGAGCATTTGAAGCAGTCGGAAAGGATTTTGGTCAGTGGGTAGCCTTAGGGGCGGATTTTTTAAACTATTATTATTAGTAAAAAATAATCTAGCATTTCTAACTAGGTACTGATTGGATAAAATTTAAGCAGTATGACTCCCAAGTCCCACTAACATCATAAAAACCTAGGAATCTCTTCCCTCAAATACTAGGTCCGTTGTAAAGTTTATTGGGGAGATATAATCAACTCTGGACGGTTTAATACCAATGCATCTTCGAAATTTACTCGATCTAGAGTTTATTTTAAGCAGCTCACTTTAAACAACGTTGCCGAACGCCGACTCCATAATTTAGACTTATGTACTCTTCCATACAATCTAGCAATTGTTTAACCCCCTATTAATAAACATATTATTTATGTCAGCCTTGTCAGGTGAATAATTACACACCGATTTCTCTTTCAGTCGTCAGAAATTTGCGTTTTGAGAGAATAAGAAAGCGTTGTGTAACATTACAGACGCTATAATATACCTACAGGTGTAATTGAAAGAGTATATATATACATACAAAAGGACTACAGACCACCAAACTGAACAACTCCGCCCCTAAGACGACCCACTGACCCTTTTACTATGGTACCACCAACTCCGAAACCGTAAAAAAAAACTTTTTGTTACACCTTGTATAAGGGGGTAATTATGAAAATTAACTATAATTCAGGTTCATGGCTTCTGAAAATCAAGGGGCACCATCTCAAGGAGCAGTATTATTTTAATAACTTCACTGTGAGAAAGAGATATAGCTATACTTACAGTAGATATTATATCTCCATCTCTTTCCAATGTGAAGCAATATTAAATAAAACTACTATATTACCTCTGATTTAGCTCCCAAGGGCCGAAAATTTAGAAGTAATAGATACTTGTTCATGTACTTACTTTGTATTTCTCCAACACACAAAATCACACACAGTTACTTCACAGTCAACACTAGGTAGTTATCTTTTTATTTAAAAACACAGCTCGAGCTTTAGTACTCGTATGTCGACGTTTTATGCAATACTAAGCTCGCTCACCCAAAGTGGCGTTTTCCCGCCATTGACCGGAAATGCGCTGTGATTGGTTAGTCTTCGTGCCACCCACGAACTCGGTCGGTACTTATTGTAATAGTCAATTATGTAGTCAAAACAAATACTAAAATATATTTAATATAAAACAAAGCTAGTTAAATAAAATGCGACATTGGTTTTGTTTCACAAAAAAAATGGTTTGTTTAAAATAAACTCGAAACTGTTTTTTTTTTCAAATTAACCAATTACATGCACTTAAATTCTCAAAGTGTCAGTCAGTCAGAAAGATGAAGCTAGTTGCCTAAGAACAATGCATTCCTTTGGAGAAGAACAGGCTAGAAACTCCAAGGCAAGGATACTCTTTTGGGGAAAGCGCCAGAGTAGCCCTCGAAATTCAAATTTTCTTACGTTTTTGGCAACTTGCTACGGCCGCGAATCATATTTTATTCAACATAATTGTATGTTACAACCTGATACTTTTTTTTTGAGGGTTGGAAATCATCAAATGACTCCTCTCCTCAGGGTTGGGCGGAAGGGAGTGTCAGTCTCTTACTGACTAAAACCCATCCATGTTCCTTCCTTAGCCCTTTATGTTCCGGGGTAGCGGTAACCCTTTTGGACAATCCCGCTTACCCGGCCTGAAAATTGCAAAAACCGTTAATTTGAATATCGCGAGCTACCTTGTAGCAAATAGATGTTTCTAAATATTACAAACTAGAGTCGCTTTGAGGGTGTATCTGCGGTTAAAGTCTAAGCGATGGTTTTCAGCCACAGCTGGCGTTGCGTACGCCAACTGGTGAAGCGAACAATGAGTACTGTAATTGAGAAACTAATAATTGACTATTTGAAACGGTCAAAAATAAAATATGAAACCTCATAATAAAAAGACCGCTCATCTTAGAAACTTACATCAACCTTCAGAAATTAATTATTGTGCGAGATATAATTGTAAAATTGCATTTAATGCTAATAAGTATTCCATTTGATTCTAAAAATCTGTGACATCACATTGTTATATGTCATACAAACGCGTTTTGACAGTTCATAAAAAGTAGTGTTATTGACTACCCTTTCAAATACCCAATTTTATAAATAAAATCACGAAAGATAATTCCACCGACCGGTGAAAATGTACTAACAGGTTGCGAGTCGATGACCCTTGTATTGCAGCTTGTATAAATTATTGGAGCTACACCGGAAAATAAAAACCAAATATTTATTAAATTATGTTGTTTTATTTACTTCATTTTACATACAATAGTGTGTTAATGATCGCTTATTTACAATGGTATTAAATTTTAATGTAAATAAAAGACAAAGAAACTTCACAGTCGACACAAATGAATGTACCTACTCAGTAATATTATACTTTAAAATGCATATCGATAATATTCCAAAATTCCAAATGTACAAAATCGGCGGGTAGTACAAAATCGAGCTTTCATTACAAAATATTTAAGTCTATTTGAAGTTGATACACATTTAGAGGTCACAAGAAAAAAAAAATACATTGACTAATAATAATAAAAACAACAACCTTTTACGAGTTATAAGCAAGAGAATTGGACAGAAATGTAACATACAGTACCCGGCGATAAATATTGCACATTGACCTCTGTGACTGACCTCGTAAAGGTTTCCCTCTTTTTCTTAAAGATGCCATAGTACAACTATAAATTATTGCAACAACTGTGTATTGTGGGTGTTAACAACTCTAAATATATATTTAGAACATTTTGACAATTAGCTGATTGTCTCTTTCCAGAGGTCGATGTGCAATATTTATCGCTGGGTACTGTACAGACGATTAACAATTTGTCCGCGACGAGACCGTATGGAAGTTTTTCGATGGCCGGTTTGAACTGAAAATGAATGATCTCTTTCAGATTTCCTCCTTTGTCCTACGTTTGCGTTATAGCATATATTTCCAGGTGTTGCCAAATCGTTTATTCTCTGCTCAGCACTTAACTGATATAGAGGTACATTTTGGAAGAAGTAGGTACCTAACCAATACTTCCACGCTACGCCATCCCGTTTTCAGAACATAACAGAACCGTTCTTTATGTCAGTGAATAAAAAGGAGCTGCATCTTTATAACCTTGAAAATAAAGTATATTATTCAATGGCAAGGTTTACTATCTATTCCTTAGCATCAGTAATTCCCTCAGTGCTGATAGCAAACATGGCCTCTGTTTCCGGTAAACAGGGGCTGTCATAGATCTTGCACACTCTATTGTCGCCCCTCCCCTTTCGTAGATAGAGGCGGGTTGTCGACGCGTGCGCAATTATGTGTCCGCCTATTGGCTTTTTAGTGTCTGCGTTGAACACGCCCACCGAGTCAACGTTAGCTACCACTTGGTTCGTTATAAGCACCGCTACTCCGAACTGAAATAGTAAAATGAGAAAATATAACGAGTGTATTTTCCGAAGAGGTAGGTAGGACCGGCGGTCCGGTTTGATTTGGGAATAATGAGATTTATTATTTAAATCATTAAATTTTGAACGCCATTGTCACATATACGTGAGAAGCAAGCGCATGCCCTGCACGCCAGCGACACAAATATGTGACAATGGCAACAACACTATTACACGAAATAAACAATTAAATAATTACTTTTGTGAGCGGCGTTTATGTTCTGGCGTTCAAAAGGTTAAAAGTTATAATCAAAGTACGTACCTCATCAGCCAACCTTAGCAGCATCCTCATAAATCGTCCCAGATGTAGCTGTCTTGAATTCAGCTCGCCTCGGCCTGAGTAGTCCGTTCTGTACAGAGCTGTTGCGCTGTCCACTATTATTAGAGAGTACCTGAAAAATTGCATTTTCTTCACCTCTGTATATTTATTTTAAACAGTAACCCATGAAAGATAAATCTAGCCTGACTGATGACTTTAGCCAGCCTGAAACCTGATTGAAACTAATTGGTAATGAAATTTGTGTCTTTCACCTTTCACTAAATAGATTTTTCCTTACATGATGTTTTCGTGGACATATTGGTACCGTCATGATTTGAATACCCTTAGGGCAGAGTCACACCGGAATGGCAGCGGCCCTTCCTCCAGACCGCGAGCACCTAGTCTCCTCTTGACTAGTTTAGTTTCGATCGCTCGCGTCGCCGCGGGCAGAACCACCGACAAGACGCGCGTGGCGCGTACGCCGCTCGCGGCACCGCGGGCATCCTCGCGACCTTTGCAAGCTTTTCAAGCGATACTAGTCTTTTAAGTATGTAGATAGAAGTTTAAAATTATTTCACACTGAAAGTGCTCGCCGCGTCGCTGCCGGCCGCTGCCATTCCGGTGTGGCTCGGCCCTTAAACAGTTCCCTTAAAGAATCGCGCTTGCGGAGATTATATATGGCTCTGATGGCTCTTTTATGCAGAATAAAAATAAACTCGATGTCTGCAGCTCGTCCCCAAAGTAAAATACCAGAAGACATGATACACATTTATAGTTTACAGACAGCACTTAGTTAATTACTAGCTGACCCGACAGACGTTGTCCTGTCTTACATATGATACCTACCTTACCTATCCTACCTAGGTACCCACCTACCTACCAACCTACCCTACCTACCTACTTTTTAAAATAATAATAATAATAATTAGAGAAATCGGTTCAGCTGCTCTCGAGATTTGCGCTTAGCAACACATTCAGCGATTCATTTTTATATTATAGAAGATGAAAAAGATTCAAAACATACCGAGACTCCGCCATCATAGCGCAGGCCTGCACGAGCAGCTGCGTCTGATGGTCGGTGTTGTACGCCCGGGCGTAGGCCACGTTATCCAGCACGGCGGCGCCCTCCATGCCGTACCGCTGAGCCACTGCCAGCAGCCGCTCCGGCCGGAATGTGCCCTCCGTGTCGATGTACATGCATTTACCTTCGCCGCCGGATTGCTCTATCGGGAGCTAGAAAGGATATTACAGTGTCACATTGTTATCGTCAAATATCGAAGTTTAATAAAAGTTTACATCAATATGGTGATCACCATTATTTTGAAATATTTATAAATGGAAATAGTCATCGACAAACATTTCTGCCCGATAAAAGGTTAATTTTGTATAAATCTCATGTGCCATAAATTGTGAACGCCAGTTGTGTAATTTGTGAACTTTGGGTTCATTCTGTATTATGAAAAAAAAAAAAAAGGTTTTTTTATGACTTGACAGATAAAGGACTCATAAAGGTATTCTTCTTCTTCTTTTCGTGTGGTTAGTGACTAACCTGGTGTCACAGTTTTTAAGCTGCCCATGGGCCTCTGACTGAAAGGTATTATATCAGTTACACACCGATTTCTCTCTTTCACTCGTCAGAAATTAGACTTAGGAAAGAAGACAAGCGTTTTGTAACTGTCTATACAGACGCTATACAACCGTAACCGGCCCGTGCCGGACGGCGCGTACGTGTTCCACGCGTGCCTCAAAGAGATGTCAGCATGTGAAGGGGCCCTTTAGGGCCGAAACCTGCCGGGTAAGCGGGATTCTCCGAAAGGGACCCACTACCCCGGAACATAAAGGGCTAAGGAAGGAACATGGATGGGTTTTAGTAAGTAAGAGTCTGACACTCCCTTCCGCTCCACCCAGAGTGGGAGGAGTCATTTGATGACTTCCCACCCTCAAAAAAAAAGGGGGGGTAAGTGTACACGCAATTAATTAGGTGTCAAGAGTGTCTCTGGTAAGAAATAGCCACCAAACAGCTCATTACTGTGTATGTTAACACAGTTATACAAATCAAAATACAGCTGTTTTTGGCTAACAACAGATTTTAAAACAATAAAAGATTGAGTAGAGCTACACTCAGGGGTTTAACACATCAGGTAGTCAGCTTAATATATTATTTTTTTTTTTACTTCTGGACTGTCCCACTGCTGAGCAAAGGCCTCTCCCAAATCCTTCCAGACATCTTTCTCTTGAGTCACCTTGTTCCATCTTTTGCGGTATGCGTCTAGGTCGTCTCTCCACCTCTTCCTGGGGCGGACTCGATGGCACAGTCCATCCTCAGGCACTCACTTTGTAGCGACTATTTCCCAGCCGTCACTATGCATGCCATTTTCCATTTTAACTCCTAGTTTTGGAGCTAAGAAGCCTAATATGGGATGGGAATTTTACCTGACATGTGACAGCCAAAGTATGGCATATTTGAGTCTTCCCTGTTCTGAACTCTCCAAATATTTCAGTAATAGATCCAGTTTCTATACCTCCACCTAGTAGCCTGTCAAGTTCTTTAGAGCCTGTTGTAAGTTGAATTATTTCAGATCTGGAACAAAATATACATAAAATCTGAATGAAATATTTTATTTATACAGTCAAAACCAGTTATAACTAATTTGATGGGACCATTGGCTTTGAATGTATTTTCAATGTGACACATATTTTCATTCAACTAGTTTTTTTTAACTCTAGTGATTTTTTTTTTTATGTATATATAAACTTCTTGTATACAGCATGTATAAAAAATGAGTGGTTATATTTGAGGATCATGACCTAGACTATAAACTTGAAAAACGGGCATAACAACTGTATCTGAAAACTGGTTTGACATCAATATCATTATTTCCTGTCATTATTGTGAGATGGTGAACCATATCAATCAATCTAGCCTTTGCCCAGTCATATTCAGGTTGGCTTGCAGTCTATACGGATGCAGCTGTCCACCACAGCCCAGTAACTGGGTGAAAGGGTACCCACTTTGTTTTTTGAGGGTGGGAAATCATCATATGACCCCTCTGTCAGACTTTTACTGACTAAAACCCATCCATGATCCTTAATTCCTTACTTAGCCCTTTATGTTCTGGGGTAGTGGTAACCCTCTCAGACAATTCCACTGAAATATTACTGAAATGGGGTATCATTTCAGTAATATTTCTAGAGAATCAGAAAAGAGATATGAAATAACTTAAGCAAAGTGCTTTCTTACCTTTTCTGATGGAATTCAGTAGCAGTAGTGAAACCCATAGGCACCAACTTGGATGCCTCTGCCAATATTTTGTCAGCTTTAGCTTCCGATATTCCTTTTATAGTAATCAGCCATTTCTTAGGAGCATAGGCCACTGACTCTACTGTATGATAGCCAGCTTCCTCTAACTTTTTAATGTCTCCAGATGTAATGCCATTTCCCTGAAGAATGTATCAAAGATGATGTGTAAAAATGTGTGTTTTTAATAAACATCATATTTGTCAAGGCACCAAATACGTTCACAAAGATTGAAATTGAGTAGTAATGTAACATAGGGAATAATGATGTAACGGAAGTAGTATAATGTTAACAATTTGCTGGTTGCCCATACGGTATAAATTATATGTCAGCTGTTTAAAAAAATACCGAGTTTAGTCTTTATGAAACTAAATCATATGTATCTAAGATTACAAAACTACATTAAAGATAAGTTAACAGTCTTCAGAGCGGATGCACAAGTTCAATATAACTTTGGAGTACATAACCAATAATACACAATACCTCTAATTTAGTAATTAGTTGTGGCCCACATTCGTCTAAGTCTTCATCAGCTACTGAAGCAGTCACTGCTGATGCGGTGGCTGTCATGTTGTCCCTTCAAATTACACTTCACCGAAACATTTAAATTCTTAGATGCTAAGTAGAAACTTTTGCCTTTTGTTTATATCATCACTTTACTTGCTGTTGTTAATAACCTACAGCTGTATTTATTATCATGTCTCTACACAAACAGAGTGACAATTTGAATAATCTGCAATTAAACTAATGACAAAATAAGGAAACACAACAAGTTTCAAGTTTCAACCTGATGATTTTTTTGTTTTCGAAAAACGAAAATGTCAAATGTTGTCATTGTCACAATTCCCTCCAAACTATTTTTTTTTTTACAATTTTACCTACAGTGGATACTTAACATTTGAGATACAAAGCTCCCAGTCACGGAATAACTCTAGACCCAGTATTATCACCATTCTCCTGCCCTTAACCCAATTTATTTGAGGTTGGCGCAACATGTTTTTTTCTTCCATACTTCTCTAGTAGTCGTAATTTCGGTAGTCACTCTTTTTCTAGCCATATCATCTTTCACACAATCTATCCATCGTTTCTTTGGTCTTCCTCTACCTGTATGCATACATACCATCCACATTCATTTTCCTCATTCCTCCGCATAACAATATACCATATTATCAACCATTTTTCACACTACTTTTTCAATCACCGGTGTCACTTTCAGGCTTCCTCTTAAATATTCATTCCTTATTCAATCCATACGCGTAACACCACACACCCCTCTTAGCATTCTCGTGTGGTTAGTGACTGTCTAACCTGGTGTCAGAGTTTTTATGCTGGCCATGGGCCTTTGACTTAGCTCCACATGCTGCTGAGAAATAATATCTCTCAGGCTGTCGGTTTCCCTTTCCTCACGATGTTTTCTTTCACCGATTTTTTTAAGCTTTTATTCATTCTTTTTATGGCCCAACACTCTAATCCATACAAGACGGCATCGGCAGCTCTAACCATGCTTTCATTCATAAATCTTCCCCCTAAGTTTATTTTAAGATCCAGTGTTATCGATCGACGAAAATACGAAATCTGTCATGTCCAACCGTTACGGTGCGTTACGGCAAATACGGCAACCGGCAACAGGCAAGGCAAGGCGACAGCCAAACAAAACTTATGGCAACAGCTGAGCTGACAGCAGCTGACTGCACAAAAACAGTTTATATTATTCTCAGCACAAATCGTTGTTTTCCTTTTTCAATTCAAACAAACTGAATAGACTTTACGGTATCAGCAAGTGTTTAAGAAGTTTTAGAAATGGAGGATGAACAAAAAGTTGCCCTTTTAATAGAAAATCAAGTTATTAACGTGGAAAAGAATTTGCTTTGTGAATATAGTGATTATTTCCGCGCGATGTTTAGCGGATTTTATGTCGAAAAGGAGAAGAAATATATTCGCGTAGATGTATGTACCTACTCAGTCATTTCCACTTTATTAAACTCCTGTACAAATCATTTTAGAAATACAGAAAGTTGGGTGTGCGTGTGTATGAAAGGTGGATTTGCTTAGTTTCTAATAATGTATGACCTGATGAAGAATTTATACGGTTCATTGGAAGACATGTCTTAATTATAAGAAAAAATCAATACAAATCAATATGCCCAACCATGTTGGGACTCGGGATGGGCTTCAAGTTTAACTGTATGAACTATCTCAAACTGAGTCTATTACTGGCTAGTGTGCACTGCGAATTAATAAGTGCGTGTAGTAATATTACTAAACTTAAGCATGCCTTATGCGAGTAATACGTATACATATAAACCACACCTTCTTTTCATGGAGATAGGTATCAACTACAGAATGCCACCTGTACTATCCTTATATACAAAACATGGAATAGGTATGTAAGGATATAGCAGGTGCATTTTGTAGTTGCTTTGTTTACATTCATACATTGGCTGATACATGCACACTGGTTGTATAGTACTTGCAACCCTTACTATCCAAATAAAAATAATTTACCATTTCGTTATTATTGTTCCTAATTTGAAAAATTTCACTTTGCAGCTGATAGATGCAAATTCAATGAAAATCATTATTAGATATATGGAATTAGGTTTTATTGTTATATCAGATTACTCACTATCTACTGTTTCGGATCTTGCCTTTGCGGCTAATTACCTACAAATCACAGAACTTATAAAGGAAATTAATCACACTTTAGAGCAACAATTGTCACCGTTTAACTGGTTGGAAATTCAAGACTTAGCCACAAGGGCACCCGCACTAAAACTGGAGCAAAAGGCTGTAATGTATGGGCTCTTCTCGTTCAAATATGTGCAACCCAGGATCATGCCAACAATAGAAAAATTGTTTTGGTACTTATCACACCCATATTTAAACACAGAATCTGAATTACCTGTCTTTAAATTTGGTCTGCAATGGATTCAGCTTCAGAAACTGGGTGCAGACACAATACTTATTGTACTCTGCTGTTTGGATATGAGCAGACTCACAAGGGAGGAGTTACTACAAATAAAGGATCTCATGAAAGATTACGTTAACAGTGTACCAGAAAAAGTAGTAGATTGCCTTCACAAATTAAAAACAGATTTTGAATTGTCAGTTACTAGCGTAAAAGAAAACAAGCTAGTACTATGTGAAATGTATACCGAAACAGTCTATAATGAAGTGTTGAAATTAGTGAGCGGAAGTATACAACGTAAACTGAAGTTCATACCAGCAGTAGCGATGTGGTATGATAAATACATGAGAGCAGAAAAGTCACATAATTTTATAAATACCTTTACGGAAGAACAGGGATTTCAACAGTGGATGGAAATAAACGAGAAGAATCTTTGGGGTTGGAATATAACAAGCTGGACTCCTACAAAGATTGTAATGGTATGCGGTGAATATGGAAGGGGAACAGGCAACTTTATGAAGGATGTGAAAGTGTATGATGTTATTAGCAAGGAATGGGTAAAACATGGAGTACAGCTGCCAGTCCGAAGACACGGTGGCGTTGTGATCATTAAGGACTCATTATATGTTGTCGGAGGTGTAGGCGCATTTAGGTAAGTTTAAACATTAATTTAAGGACCTGACAGCAGTTTATGTAACCATCTTGACTGGTTATAAAATATTTCTTTTACTTGCATCAGATATGATACACTCAATACCCAAAACTCCCCAACGGTGACGTGAATCGACGGGCTTTATGTCTTTTCAATTTTTAAAAACGTTTTCGGTGGCATGAGCAAATCTTCTTTAACAATATAAAAAAAAAACACTACACGACACTACAGTTAATAAACCTCGCCGGGAGATAATTAAGTACCTATGCGTAACGGCTGATCAGCCGGTTTGGTATGTAGAGCTTTATACAGAGTTGTCCATATCGCTTTTCGGTTTAACCCTGTTCGAGCCATAGGTCGCCTATTCACAGTTGACCTACTCTGTTCTGCGGGCTTAGGTTTTAGGTTATCGGTCACCATTGTGAGAATCGCCCAGAGGACACGATGGGGCACACGGTGGAGATCTGCCCCGCTTGGGCGGAGCACCACCGTGTCCTCGTAGAGGCGATTGACGGCGGCGGCGACATCTCGCGCCCGGCCTCGTTGCAAGCCATGGTCCGGAGCGAGAGGGAGTGGGAGGCAGTCACCTCCTGCAAGCAGTCATGCTCGCGAAGGAGGTGGCGGGATGGGAGAGGGATAGGTCCTCCCGTCCTAGCCACCGCGGGAGACGCCCCGTTCGTCGGGAACGGCGCGACGACTTCCGGCCACCGTAGTCGTGGGCTTGCGGACGGTGAGTGATGGGTAGCTCACCGTCCGATCAGGACGCCTCAAAGAAATCTCAGCATTTGAAGGGGCCCGTTAGAGTCGAAGCCTGCCGGGTAAGCGGGATTGTCCGAAAGAGTTACCGCTACGCCGGAACATAAAGGGCCAAGGAAGGAACAAGAATGGGTATTAGTCAATAAAAGTCTGACTCACACTCTGGGTGGAGCGGAAGGTGACATTTGATGATTTCCCACCCTCAAATAAAAAAAAGGTGCTGAGCTCAAACATTATAGCACCCTATATTTTGCATACTTACGAGGGTTCCAACGTTCCAACTATCTCCTATTTCTGTCCTATTTTTGTCTTAGTTAGGTACTTGATTAAATAACACATCTCAAAATTTTAAGGCCTCACAGGACCTCAGCCCTGGGGCAAACCGCAGTTCTTCTCACTCTCCCTTCAATGTCGGCTCTTGATTAGCCCGCTTGACTTACCTTCGTTCGGACCCCGTCACCCTGCGAGTCCTGGGATCGCAGCCTTTGCCTTGCGGCGACAGAATCCCCAAGTCGTTGTTGAAGTTGTTGTATCCTCCCACTCCCGTACCTTCCATATTGTTAAGCTATAAATAAGAAATGTATTCAACAATTTAAATCGATTTGTACCGCACATAACAGGGACAGACGAGATGATGAGATCAAGATGGTGCTGGCAACCGAACGTCTTCTTCTTCTTCTGTGGAAAAAATTAAAACTAATTATGCGTTGGCAAGGTTGTCAACTTTATCAATATTATACTACTTTCTGTCAAACTTAAGTCAAACACAAAAACTGCAAAATGGATTCAAAAAAATCCGCGAACATGGTTTTGTAATTTTTTGTAAAAAATGTGAAATCATGTTTGATAAACGGTTTAAATTTACAACAGTATACCGTGTTAAAAATGCTCAAAAATAGCTTAGCTTTCTTATGCTGAAGCTACAAATTAAATACTGGTTTTCATAATACTTAGTTTTGGGTCAACATAGTAGAGAATGGTTGAAGTCTATAATTGAATCAAAATGTCCCCGGCTACTGGCATGAGCTGTGCCTTGCATATGCTTCGTTTGAAAGGTCACTCCTTGCAAGAAGCTACTGAAACCCTCCTAAAAGTTCTTTATTATTCTTTACGCTTGACTCAGGTAAGTTGTGTTATAGTATTCCTAAAGTAAACTTCAGTTTTTAGGCATTATTGTTTAGATCAATTTTTTTATTGAATGCACGAAATTAGTAATTGCATGATACTTCGGTTGTACTAAGTTTAAGTTATAGAAAATAGGTGTACATATAAAAGTATAACTAGTAGTGTAGTAACTTACAGCAGAGCTAAAGAAATCACGTAAATATTTTTTTTTAAATAATAATATCCAATAACTCTTGTTGCAGGATTCATGTAAAAGATTTCTATGTCCAGAATGCTATGAAAACCTTCAAAGGGAACTAAAGAATGGTATTCCTGAACAGGGTTCACTAGCGACAGATTTGGGACATGAACATGTATGTTTTAGATTGGCAACATTAGATAATATTCATGCAGATTTAAAAAAATTACTGCAATGCAGAGGTTTTTTAGTTTTTGCCACTACTACACTCGTGGCTAGGTAATAACAGCCGTACGGGTCGCTCTATCAGGTCCATCGATCCGTGGATGAGTGACCATTTCTACATAGCGAGACACTACCGTGCCTCGGAAAGCACTCCTGGCTGTGATTATTGGATCTTTGAGTCGTTACGGGTCGTCTGACAGCCAGTCTTACCAAGGGGTATAGTATTACTCAGTTACTGGGTTGTGGAGGTCAGATAGGCTGTCCCTCCATTTAAAATACGGGTATTTAGCTGTATCGGGATAGACTCGAAGCCGTCACCAACTTATTTGAGAAAAGGCTAAGTAGACTGATAATTATCTGAGCTTGCACTGAGTGAAGCCATTTAGCAATCTCTTATATACCTAGTTGGAATTCTATTAGGGCACCAGTTTGTTCTTAGAATTTTTCTTTTTTATAATTTTTTTTTCTACTGACCCTTTACAATGTACTTATTTGGTTTAGGTCAAATACCAAATCGGAATGCCAACTGGATCTTGGCTTGAAGCAAAGAAGAGAGTTGTTATGTGTACCAAATCCTCTGAATCCTTGAACACTGATCAGAGAACTTCCCATACGGTCCAGGGAATTGAGATGATTCCTAGTCCTAGGCCAATGCCTAGGCGAACAGACGCACCAGATATACCTGAACCAAGCAATCCCCTACCAGGTTTACCGGTTCCAGTGTTCCCTGATGTGACTATACCCATTGTCCCCGAGCTCCCCTTGCCAGAAGTACCTGAATTTCCCGTACCAATGGAGCCTGGTAAAATGCCAAAAATAGAACCTTTGCCAGGAGAGCCAATGTCATATGTCCCAGACTCTCAAGATAAAAGATGTATTTCACCAGTTATGAAAGACACCATAGACTTACGTCTTCTGTTTGTCCCAAACAATCCGTTAGGACACACTAAAGCGGCACAACCTAATTTAAAATACTGCATTGAAGATACTATCCCAGCATCTAATTGTGATGTATGTCAAAAATATAAAATTCCCGAAGGTTTGATGATGCCGATAATGGTTACGGCAATGCTGTTAAGAAATCGCAAACGTTACATGCCCATGAGTGAAAGAAACGGTGACGAATTATATTCCATAGATTCGGAACTTACTCCTCATCAAATAAAACATATTTTGCCTATAATTGAATATCAAAAACGAGCCCGCAACAGAATTAAGACATTTTCCCATTCTGATCATGTTTTTGGTATGAATTATGAACAAGTTAAACACTTATATAATTTTATATCAAAGTTGCATGGACAAGTACAGCATCAAGAAGTGCTAGTTAACAGATTTAATAATGTAGATACTAAAAAGATAGTACCGAACGCCAGACATAGATTTTTTTAATAAAAAATAGAGTAAATTAATATTGATGTAATGTAAACGAAATATTATGTAGGTTAGGTTACCTATTGAAATATACAAAATTGTAATTTGCAGTTAACAATAAAATACATAATACAACTGCTCTCTTTATTATATACTTACCCAAGTTAATAAAATAGGTGCATAGGTATTCATTGATTAGACAACGTTACACGTGAAGGGTCAAACAACTGCGAGGATCGTCCAAGAGGACACGGTAGAGCACACGGTGCAAACTTGCCCCGCTTGGGCCGAGCACCGTCGTGTCCTCGTAGAGGCGATCGGCGGCAGCGACCACTCGCGCCCGGCCCTGGTGCAAGCCATGGTCCGAGGCGAGAGGGCGTGGGAGGCAGTCACCTCCTTCTGCGAAAAAGTCATGCTCGCGAAGGAGGTGGCGGGATAGGAGAGAGAAAGGTCCTCCCGTCCCAGCCGCCGTGCGAGACGCCCCGGGCGTCGGGAGCCACGTGACGAATCCCGGCCACCGTAGACGCGGGCCTGCGGTTGGTAATGGGTGACTCACCGTCCGATCAGCCCCAGGCCCGTGCCGGACGGCGCGTATATGTTCCACGCGCGCCATGTCAGCATATGAAGGGGCCCCTCAGGCCCAAGCCTGCCGGGTAAGCGGGATTGTCCGAAAGGGTTACCGCTACCCCGGAACATAAAGGGTTAAGGAAGGAACATGGATGGGTTTTAGTCAGTAAGAGTCTGACACTCCCTTCCGCTCCACCCAGAGCGGGAGAAGTCATTGGATGATTTCCCAGGCTTAAAAAAAAAAGGGTCAAACAAGTGTGAAATGAGGGACGAGTCCTAACCTTTAGGACGTCACAAAACTCTAAATTTTAAATGTAACGAAAAACTAAAACTATCAACTATTTGAACTCCAGAACATAAACGCACGCGCGTGCACTCCACGCCAAGCACCAAATTTATTTCTTCTTGTCATCATGAATTTCCCAATAGCCATGGTGTATTTTAAATTTTTAATTTGTTTCATACAATTAAATACGTAGTGAGAGCTTAAATTTTTAAGATATCCATAAAAACACACACAAAAGTAATGATTTAATTGTTTATTTCGTGTTATTAGTGCACCGCATTGTCACATATTTGTGTCGTTAGCGTACAGAGCATGCGCTTGATTGTTACGTACCTATGTGTGATATTGGCTCAAAAGGTTAACCTTTCGTGTGTTTTAGACGTGGATCCACGTTCGAAAAATCTTTACCCTCGTGTGGGTTTTTTTTTTTAAGTCTGGGAAATCGTCAGAGAGGGGGGGAGAGGCGCGCGTGGAGCATAAACGCGCCCGGCACGAGCCTGGTCCTGATCGGACGGTGAGTCAACCCGTAGATCCACATCCAAACTTTTGAAATGCGATTTTGTTCACTATTCTTTGGACTTTTGGGTCTCGCCGATTCCTCAATGCATTTCGGCCAGGCATACGTCGGTAATTATTACGAGCGTGGGTCAATCACACGAAAGGTTAATATTTAAAACATATTATAGAAAATAATAAACTATACCAACGAGAGCGAGCGTGCATGGATGCTTGAAAATAATGATATTTATTTTAGAAGTATCTAGGTGTGTATGTAAGTAGTGCAGTGTGTTTGGTTTTTATGCAGGTATTTTGTTTTCTCATCTACTCTTACACATGCTCCATCTCTTTTTATCTACTATCCTATCGCAGGTATGCTGGAAGAGATTTTTTTTTAAATAAGCACCACCTCTTTACGTATGTCTGTTCTTTTTTTTTAATGGCGTCTACCTAAGTGTCGTCTACTGCTAAACCGGACTTGCCACCATCGATCAGTGATCGATGCTTGCCACATTAAATTGAGGCATCCAGCTAGGGATTGTTCTGTTCTTTTCTTCTTGTCTGTTTATATGTGTGTGCATAAACGGTTAAACAAATAAAATAAGAGAGACTAAAAATCTTGCACCGATACGTTGGCGGAATCTGCAGGCAGTATGCCTCCTGCCTTATACTACTGCCTACCTGTGTAGAGACAGCGGCGTGCTATGATTCCTACTGTCTAGCATGTCCACAATCTTGCATCCCTATCTTAGAGCATTTAACCTAATCCCTATTCATAAGTTTTGTTTTTATAATTTATTAATTTGCTTTTTTTTTAATTTCTTTTAAAGGTTTATCTGTGGATATTGGGTTTTGTTTTCAACTATATGTTTTTCAACGCACTTGTTCGAAAAGTAGTTATTTTTGCACCGCTTTTAGGTTCATATTATATATATATTCATATTAAGGGGCCCGCGAAATTCAAATATGCTTAGATTTTTTTAGATCTGCAAGTCTGTGTCAGGTTGTATGTTGATCAAAATATGATTAACGGCCGTAGCAAGTATGTATTTATAGAATTAAAATCAACAATACAACTCCTTAAGATAGAATTGTCCTCAAATGTCACGATTTATTGTAATAGTCATTCCATACCGTAATGTGTATTAAAATATTGTATTGATTATTTTAATGATTACAGTTCTATATAATACGTACTGGCTACGGCCGCAAATCATATGTTAATCAGCATAAAACTTAATACTGACCAGCAAATTGCAAAATATGTAAAAACATTTGAATTTCGCAGGCTGACCTGGCGCTTCCCCCTTAACGAACGTTCGATCGTTAATATGATAAAACATGCTCAGTAATTTTTTTTTTTTAGTTCTTGTACCGTATAACGTGAAAAATTATTACTATAATATACTTCATTATAATTCTTAAAATCGATTGAATTTTAAGATTTTTAGGGTCCTGTACCTCAAAAGAAAAAAATTGAATCCTTAGACAGACGGACGGACAACAAAGTGAACCTCACTTTGTTGTCCGTCCGTCTGTCTGCCAAGACCCTTTATTTCGGGATCGCGTATAGGTGTGGAGTTGAAATTAACACCATATACTCAGGTCTACATCCCCTTGAAGCTGTGTCAAAAAATCAAACTTCTAAAAAAAAGATACGGCCGTTTATGCCGACACTCTCCTGGGAATCAAAATTTACTTTTCGTTGACCTACATCAATGAAATTTGGCAAGGAATATCACCATAAAGTACAAGTACAGGGAAAAATCTGAAAACTATTAATTTGTAATTAAATCATAAAAATATAGTCTTTATTTAAAGCACGTAATCAATACCAACAACTTTGTACGGAACCCTCGGTGGGCGAGTCCAAATTGCACTTGTCCGTTATTTTTTTATTTTTTTTTATTTGAAGGGACATCTGGGTGGGCTGAATAAAGAAGGTACTCAAACTGCGTGACCATTATTATAACTATTGTCCGATAGAGGTACCGCTACTCTGGATTCTAGAACATAAAGGGCTAAGGATGGAATATGGACGGGTTTTAGTTGAGTCTGCACTCCCTGCCGCTCCACCCAGAGCGCGTCATTTGATGATTTCCCGCCCTCCAAAAAAATAAAAATAAACCTAACTAGAAAAAAAAATAAAAATGTCCCACACACACCTCAACCCACAATAATTAAGTTATAAGTATTTTGTATGTAATGTTCATCAATGTCAATGTGAATTTAAAATAGTGTAGGATGATGATGTGGCATGATAACTAAATTTTTGGTTTTATCACAAGGCTTGGGAGAGCGGGCGAGTTCCGCCCAAATCCGGAACGGCCAACGGATATATATCCGCTAGCCATTTTTCGAAATAATTCGTTACAATGTATTAGGTATGTTTTTAAAATTCTATTTATATATGTAATGTTGTCCTCGCAAGTGTGTTGAAAAACATCGTTTGAAACACGTGAGCAATTGTCATTTCACTCTCAGCTCCATTGCGTTTTCGCCTCCGACTCGGGATGCAATCACGGCTCTAGAATGCAATGACAAACTAAGCGCACTTGTATCAAAACGTACTTATATGGTACAAGTTTGTTGATGTGATTGTTTTACAAATACATGAAAAACGAAATAAATCCTGTATATTTCAGGGTAGTGTTAGAGTCTGCTCTTATCTACGACCTAAAGAAAAGGACATATAGAACGATTGCGTACTTACCGGACGCATTACAGGCGCCTGCAATATGCGCACACGACGACGAGGTATATGTGGTTGGGCTAAAACACATTTACAAGTTCCAAGACCATGAAGACGAAATAGAACAGCGGTGGACAAAGGTCATAGACACTGAGATGACCCCCAGCTACTTGGTCTCCTTCAAAGGCTACATATATGTAGCTCAGGCTTACTTCCGTGACCTGTATAGATTCAGACCAGGAATAGATACACGTTTGGAACGTATTGGCCATTTTAATCAGCCACCCACGGTTATGTTCAGTCTAGGTGGGTAATACATTATCTATACCAGGGGTGGCGAACCTCAACACATCTACGTGCCATTTTTCCGCAAAAAAATTTGAAAGGGGCCATGACGTGCCAACAAACAATCTTGTATTAGGAAAGAATACACAATAATACCTATTTTGTGTTACAGTAATATCAACATTAACAGTTTTATATTTATTTTTAATGAAAGAACAAATTAGTGCAACTTTTGAAATAATGCCGTGCCCAAATTATGTTGTCACGTGCCATCGATGGCACGCGTGCCATTGGTTCGCCATCCCTGATCTAAACTAATATTATAAAGAGGAAAGATTTGATTTTTTGCGATTGTTTGCATTGAATAGGCTCCGGAACTACTGAAGCGATTTGAAAAATTATTTCACTGTTTTTAAGCTAGTCTCCGGCTTTATAATATTTAAAAAAAAATTGTTTCTGAGTAAAACTCCAACAATGTAACAACTTCCGACAAGTTAAGTTGTCATTGGCAATTGACTGATTGAGCGATCCTGAAGGGCTTGATTATAAGTATTTTTGATCATTTCATTATTTTGTTATTACATACGAGATGCTACAGTCAGATTTATTATGTTACAGGACCCACGATGTTTGCTATCACAAACCCAGTTGAAGAACCGATAGATACCATACAAGTGGAAGAAGTTCTGTGTACAAATTCTTCTGGTGGGCCTATAAAGGTTCGTTGGACACAGTCTAACTGGGTGTTCGGCATTAATCCTGCAGGATCTTGCGTTCTGATGATGGCTGAGCCGCCCATCAAGATTGACGTGTCGCCAGTCCACCAACGGTATCTCACCATGTATGGAATAGGGTAAAGATCCCATAAAAACATAAGAATGTTATTAATTTACATTTATTACGTCATTCATTTACAAACATACACAAAATTATTAATTAAAGTACATACAATTTGTACAAAATCTCCACAATAAAATAAGGCAGATAATTGTTAATACTCATAATATTACTCTAATTACCATACTTAAATAAAAGTGACAGCATTTAATGCGATCTCAATGAGACTAGTTGTCAACGATAATAAAATAATCTTTGCAATTAATAGGTATACAATGTGAAGCCAAAAATTTTAATCTAAAATTATGTTGTCACTGGTTATAAAAATAACTTATTTTAGTATGTGTCTATATTAATGGATTTTATTTACAATGAATAAAGAACAAAATACGATAAATGTATAGTATGTTAAGGCCACTCATTGTAATGTATGAAATCATCGATCATACACTCGTTATATGATACAGCACCAAATGGATCTTAGTCACACTGTTGCGGTGTCATTATGTTATTATGTCAAGTAATGGCACTAAACAGAGGATCCAACATTACTATTTATTACATGAACATTAAAACTTACTTATCATATTTAAAAGCTCATATCCATCGCATTTTCCTTATTAACTAGAATTAAATATAAACAATAAAGTGATGTATTAATGTACTGAAGCATTTAATTTATCAAGGTTCTGTGTCAAAAAAAGTATTTGGCATTCACAAGATCGCTACATACGAAGTTATTGGAAGCACTACATAACATATTAGATCTAAAGTAAATGTTTTGTGTAGAATAGAATATTATGAATGCATACTCTTGGTACAAAAATATCAACTATACACTATCAAACTTTAGCACATCATAAAGGCACGATTCAAGGCCGCATCCACTCGTCATAACATTAAATAATTATTACAATGTTGTACAGATAGTAAAAAATTCAAAATATATTTATTACTTGCAACACTAGATTAAAACTTGCACTATTTATTTGTTACGAACGCCTATAAACTATGTAGTATTCCGTAGTACCCATGATAGGGTTGTCAGTAATAATAATTTGATGGCTTACTTTACTAGCTCGTTGGTCGAGTTCTTTACGTCCATCCGCCAGTGAGTTTATGGAAAAGTTCTTCATTCAGGGTTTGGTTGGCATCCTTGGAGCGCATTGAGAGGAAAATGTAGCCTCCTATGAACTCATGGACCACCTTGCAGTCTGCAGACTGAACTGAGAATATGATGTTGCCCTCTTCAAACTGCACCATCATATGTTTTATCTCCCAGTTCACGTTCCAGGCCTGAAAGTAAGAAATGATTTTGTTAGTGAATACTTAACTTTATAAGCCGCGCAGATAGAGAATAGATCTGAAAATGGCGGCGGGTACCTATGGTACGGTTGGCAAAACAAGTTCTCAAACATCGATTTTTTATTTTTTTATTGATTTGTTTTTGTTATAAATTACTATTTTTTAATAATAGTAGAAATAATGTAAAAAAAATATTAAGGTTGATGTTCCAGGGTAGCCCGCGAAATTCAAATTTTCTTAAGTTTTTTGCAATTTGCAGGCCAGTGATAGGTTGTATGTTGATGAACATTTGATTCGCGGCTGTAAGACGTATGTAGTTACAGAATTATAATCATCAAAATCATTAATACAACCCTCCGAGCTCATAAAGGTTCCGGAATGACTTTGACCTTGTAAAAAGTCATTTTTACACCTTTATGAGCTCGGAGGGTTGTATTAATTGTAAATTAGTCTTTCGTGCGACAAAAATCAACGTTCAACGTTCGTAACAAAAACTTAACGAAAATAAATAACAATCAAACGTAAGGCAAACAAATAACAATCAAACTCAACAAAAACAACAATGAATATCAACGAAAACAACAAACAAACGGAACGAATTTAACGATAACTCGGAGTGCGTCAAGTAGCGTGGAAAGCGGATCCTGACTGACTATTTTTTTTGTAGCGTGTACGTCACTGTGTGAGTATAGACAGCGATAGAGAGTGAGCGAGAACGCATGCGAGCGGCCGCCATTTACAGATCTATTCTCTATCTGCGCGGCTTATACTTATAATTACATTTATCTGAATAAAATAAGGGAATTTATTTCTGTCGCTTGCAAGCCATTTTCATCATTCTCCTGCCCTTATCTCAATTTATTTGGGGTCGGCGCAATATGTCTTTTTCTTCCATACTTCTCTATTAGTCGTCATCTCGGTAGTCACGCCGTTTATAGCCATAACATCTTTCACACAGTCCCTCTACTGGTACAGCCATCCAAATTCATACTCAAAACTTTCCTGACAACATTTTCCTCAATCCTCCGTATAACATCATACCAGGACAACCAATTCCCACACAACTTTTCAGTCACTGGTGTCACTTTCCGAGATGCCATAAATCGTCAATTTTTATATTGTTTCATGTCCAAAAAAGAGTATTCTAGCTATAAAAGACAAAAATTTTGTTTTCAAAATGTCACTCACCTTCATAGTACTAAACCGCCAGGTCTTGATATGATCGCCGGTGTTAGGGTCAAGTCGCATGATCCTATTATTGGCGATGCTGATAATCTCGTCTCGCTTGTGGCCCATGAACCGCACAACGAACATGGACTGTCCGTAGTCGCGGAGGTTCTGCCAAGTCTTGATGTACTGCAGCTTGGCTTCGAGTAACGGAAGGTCTTTGACGTTCGCGTGACTTTCTAACACGCGTTGGGTGAACTGGAATGAGAAATATACAGGATATTGAAAAATGAACCTTAACATTAAGAACTTAAGGTGCAAATTGCTAGAAGAAAAGGAAGGCAAAGTGTGTTCGCATGTGCGTGCTCGCCGCGTCGTCTGAGGAGCCATTTGTTGACTGCGTTGATGTTACAATACTAACATCATTTGTGGATCTTTGACAGTCGTAACGGGTAGTCAGAAACTCGAAAGTCTGACAGCCAGTCTTACCAAGGGGTATCGAATTACCCAGTTAAAGACTGGGTTGTGGAGGTCAGATAGGCAGTCGCTCCATGTAAAATACTGGTATTCAGCTGCATCCGGTTAGACTGGAAGCCGACCCCAATATAGTTGGGAAAAGGCTAGACAGATTGACTTAAGACTGCCTACAAAATGTGCTGCTGTGTTCTACTTGTGCATTGATATTTGTACAACTTTGAACTTTATATCCCCAAAAATAAGGTATATTATTATCTGTGAGCAATATCTCACCTTCCCTTTAAGCTTCTTGAGGAACCTGGGCGCCAGATAGTTGTCGGGCTGCAGATGGTCCAGGTGCGGCAGCGAGTGCTGGTGCAGCGCGGCGGCGGGCTGCGGCCGCTGCAGCGCCAGCAGCGCGCGCACGGCGGCCGCCTCGCTGGCGAAGGCCGCGTCGGCCAGCGAGCGGCCGCGCGCGCCCAGGCGGCACGCGGCCACCCACTCCGCGTACTGCTCCTCCTGGCAAATTCAATATATTTTCAAAAATGGAAAGAGACTATATTAGGTTGTTGCGTGAAATCCTAATTCGATTCCAGGTCGTTTTTTGTTTTGCCAATTCGAATTTCGAATTTTTTTAGTAACTGCCCGGACTCTAGATTTGAGCCCAATGCAATAGTAATAAAAATGAATACTTGGGCCAAGTCTTCGTGTGTTATATGACTTGGGTTTCATTACAATGTTAACATTTGTGCAGTATTAGTATATATATGCAGTAAACTAGGTATAAATTAGTAATTAATTAATTTCATATTTTCACACCATAACGTATGCGCTCCTGCCGCCTGTAATATAGGTTTATCCTAGTACAAGCATCTTACAATATACAGTGAAACCTGGTTAAGACATCAAGGGACCTGCAAATTTGTCTCACTTATAGAGGTATACCACTTACCCAGTGTCTCAGATATCCAGGTATAAATAAATATCTGTCTCATTTAGAGGTCCGAATACAGGTTATTTCAGTTATAGAGGTGCAAGTATTAAATAAAATAAAGTATTATGTAAATATTATACATAATTTTTTATCTTTATTATTTAGAGGTTAAATGCATATAAAATTCACTCGCAGTCGGTAACTATGACGATAAAATGGAAGGAACAAATCCCAGATATAGAGGTTTGCTTCGTCTCACTACCAGAGGCAATTCAGTGCCAAAGTGTTGGGACCTCAGCATGAGTTCCAGTTATGGAGGTTTCTCACTTATCTAGGTCCCACTTAACCAAGTTTCACTGTAAATACCTTTATAAATTATTTCTAAGATTTTAATGTTAATTTTTACCAATTTAATTCTGAATCAAAGGTTGCATGTTTTTTCTCGCTGCAACTTAAACAGTATTACGATATTTTCAATAGAACTAGTAATTCTGAAATCAACTTTATTCACACGTGCATAGAGCCGATATTGGTTCAAATGAAGATAACAAGTATTAGAATATTCTTACATTTTCACACTTGAGCCACATCTCGTGCATGGCGTCTTCTGCGGGTATCTCCAGCTTGATACTGTAGCGGCCGGTCGCGGGGTGAGCATCAGGAGTCACCTTAAAACAAATATTCATATTCAATGAAAAATAGGTAAAAAAGGTTTGCAATGCAATTAATAAATCTAAGTGTTACAAGTGATTAACATTAAGGTGAGCGCCAGGGTAGGCCGAAAAACATAACATTTAATGTTTTCTTACGTTTTTTTGAAATTTGCAGGTATTTGATTTTACTTTGATCAAAAATGATTCGCGCATTTGAACGGGAACATGATGATACTATGTACTTTCGGTACAAAAATCCTGTAGCCGGATACTGATGCCTCTATTAAGAGGGGACTCCAGTCTCGAGGAATTTGAAAAATAGGTATCTGAGGAAACTATTGCCGTCGAGTTGTGACGCACCTCCCCGGGTAAAGTGCGAAAGGGACAACTCTGCAGGTCAGGCTGATTTTACCTACAAACACCTTGAAAAAGAAAAAAGACGTTTTGTATTCCGCTGTTTTCATCGTCAAAACTGGGCTAATCTAAAAAAATCTTATTTCAATATTTAGAAGAAAAATACCGGGTTATTTTTCAATGACCGGCCAAATTTTCGCAGGGTGGTCTACCCATAAATATGAACAACTTTCACTATGGGACCAACTCTGAAATCACGAAAAAAAAATCAACTGTTTCCTACATTTTAGTCGAGTAGGTATTGATATTTTGTAGGAAACAGCTGATTTTTTTTTCGGGCTTTCAGAGTTGGTCCCATAGTAAAAGTTGTTCACGTTCATGGGTAGAACACCCAGTGAAAATTTGGCCGGTCATTGAAAAATAACCCCGTATATCTACGCTTCTATTATTTTGTTTTTTGTTAAAAACTTATAAAATTTGTCTGATAAAAAGCGTTAAAACAGGCTATTTTTCGGTACTTTGGATTGTCATAACTCTTTTAGTGGTTATGTTTTGGAAAAAGGAAATGAAAGGGGCACGTAATAATTATGTGTACGGACGCCAGCACATCAAGCTATCCCTAACTGTCAAATTTTCTCAATTAAAAATGAACCTTATGTCTTTGCAATAAAGTTGAAATATTATCAAAGAAATTTGACAGATTGGCTTGATGTGCTGGCCTCTGTACCTACATTTTTGGAAAAAAATCTTTGCTCTAGAGGCATTATCCACTAAGAAAACAGCGGAATGCGTTTGTATGGAGCAAGGCCCATTAGTTCCCTCGTTAAGAATCTAGGATACTAGAGCAAGGGAGTGTGAGTGAGCTTATTATATAGTCCCTAGCCACAATGCTGACAGATAGTACGGCCCCATGAACCGTGGGGCCCTGGGCACTTGTTCAGAGAAGCCAATGGAAAGACGGACTTGAAATGCCTGCTTACCTCAGCGCCACGCAGCTCAACAGCATACGACGGAGTTTCGCCTTTCCCAGCGACCTCGCGGGAAGAGTGTATGCGCAGAACACCGTCGCGACATGACACCCATCCGCGTTTGTATGCCTTCAGAGTGAAGCGTTTCGGCCTGTGAAAGAAAAAAAATATAATTTTATGGCAATGGAATATAGAAGACAGTGTTCCTGGAGAGTTATTTTGATTGGGAATACTGTGGTAATTTAAAGGGGGAAGATAGTATAGTTTGGTTATTTAGGGACTATGACCTAAACCAACGCCTATTATAGCAGTATTATTTTAATATTACTCACAGTGGGAATGAAATGAAGCTATACATCTTTTATAGCTCCGTCTCATTCTTACACTGAAATAATACTGTTATTAAAGTGATTGGCCCTCGATGAGTGTACCACCATTTCCTAAAATATTATTTTAGTGTGTGAAAGAGATAAAGCTATAAAAGAGGCATAAGTCCATCTCTTTCCCAATGTGAAGCAATATTAAAATAATACAATGCGCTCAACTGTGATTAATGAGACTCAATTACTTTTTCTATTGTTTTGAATCATATTTTCAACAGTTGAGTGATTATAAGAGTTGGTGGAGATACATTTTTTTTTATATTACGGACTTTTCGCAGTCGTTAATAATATTTTTAACCGACCTAAGGAGTAAGATTTACAGTTATTAGATATTATTGGTGTGCAATGATAACAACATACAAGTACAGACATTTAAACATACGGAAACATATAATTTACATGTTAATAAACAGGTTTGTGTACAGACTAAATACATGTGTTTACGATACATAAGGTTAATAGATACAATTAAGTTATTTTGGTGATATGAGGGGAATCATAAATATCTTACGCCAGAGCACAGTATTCGTTGTTACACTTGCTGGTCGCCATGAGATGAATGAAAGAAAGAAAATATAATATAATTACTTAGAATATATTTATAAATATATATTTATATAATTATATATTTATAATGAAAGTGGTGGCTCAGTCGTGGTTTACGAAATCGTGGATCGTAGGATCGAATCCATACAGGCGATTTAGTTTGAGCACTTAAAACATTGACTGCCGGAACGCAGAACTACGCGAGACACAATGGCTTTTAAATTGTGTCCAGTGCCGGATTAACCATATAGCAAGATTAGCAATTGCTACAGGCCCCGCGTAACCAAACCAATCTCAATCTGAGCGTAATTTTTAGGAGTGTCACTCCAAAAAAACAATATCATAGTACGACTAGGTGTAATGAATTTACTTGATGTCACATTCATTAAATTTAGTTGCTAAGTGCGCTGCAGACTGTTTTAGAAGTGTGCGTTACCCTAGCAAAATCATGTCGAAAATTGCCATTTAAATCTTATGGATAATTAGTTGCCCCATTTCTGAATTTGTTGCGCACATTTTTAAATTTGTTGCACTTATAGTTTTTTAGTTATTTAACAAAAACATTTTCTGCTGGGGTAACGTTACCAACGTTACCGCAGCCAGACCTTTTTCTTTTTAATGGGAATATTGAAATAAATATTAGCTATATAATTAGTTGTCTAGACGAGGTAAATGTTGCACCTTATTTCGTATTTGTTCTTCCTTCGGCTGCGAAGTTATTCAAGATCCTGCTGGAGTAACGTTTCTGGTTTTGCTGGATCTCTGAAACGGGTAAGCGGATTCTTATCATCTTTTGTACATGACTTCTTAGGAACTAGTTCTAATTAGTTGTGCAATAATAAAACCAATATAATGTACTGTTTAAAAGTTATTTAATTAAATATAAAAACCCTTCAATAGGTCCTACCACTCTGAATAAGAGCTCTACAGACTTACTTTAAGCGATATTCTGTAGCTTGTAACTGCCTTCAAATGTATGTGAAGTTTCATTAGTATACTATAAGTAATTATGAAATTATGATGATATTCAGTTCTCCACGTTCGCGGTCACGATGCGCGCGGAGTTATTTGGCCACCGAAAAGCCTGTATATGGATATTTAAACAGAATTTTATACCAATAATTAGTTGCTTACTTCAGTTTTATACCTGTAAAATTTCAGCATCGTACATACAATAATTAACGAGATAATAAAATAAAAGTCATAAGGATGTGTAACCCGACCAAGTTTAATGGTTACAAAAAAGCGACCGCGTAGAACATTAGGCTATCTTCTAAAATGTTTAGTATAATATACCTTATAAGTTCGGTACAGACGCGTACACTGTTAAATACATAACAATAATTTATAATATCCTGTACTATGAAAACATTATTATTATTATCTTTTGGCTACTTTTTATTACATAGGCATCTCTTATGTGCATAATAGGGAATATGCAAGTAATTCAAAACTTTTTTATTTTCTAAATATACATTGTATTGGACCATAGAAATAATTTGCTGCATTTGTTTAATTTTTTAATGCATCATATATTTAACAATTCACTATTTTATGTTGCATGTTTTTGTTGAAACTAAACGACGTATGATGCCGGTAGTTAGTAAAATTTGTAGTATAGGAAATAGGTAGTTAAAAAATTTTTTTTAAGCATTTTAAGTACTACATTGTGATGTTATTCAATATTACCATTGATCTGTGATTTTTAAACGATATAAGTAGGTATTATTAGTAGACATAAGTCGGTAGTGTGAACTGAAAAATTTCATTCTAGTACCTATATCTGTTATCATCTATCTGTGGTTGCTATTTTTAATTTATATTTTAAAAGAAAAAAAAATATTCTTAAAGAAAAAGTGCAAACTGAAATTATTCATTTAAAAAATAATGGAAAATACCATAAAAGCAAAATTGCTATTTGTAATTTTTATCTGTGATTATTTTTAAGTTCAATTAATATTTTATAGTTCAATTGCAATGATTATTTTACCTGTAAATAAAAATATTTAAAAAAAACATGTATTTTTTTAACACTTGTGTACACATCAGTACTAAACTTGGTAACACTATCCTACATATTTAAGAAGATAGCCTAATGTTCTACGCGGTCGCTTTTTTGTAACCATTAAACTTGGTCGGGTTACACATCCTAATGACTTTTATTTTATTATCTCGTTAATTATTGTATGTACGATGCTGAAATTTTACAGGTATAAAACTGAAGTAAGCAACTAATTATTGGTATAAAATTCTGTTTAAATATCCATATACAGGCTTTTCGGTGGCCAAATAACTCCGCGCGCATCGCGACCGCGAACGTGGAGAACTGAATATCATCATAATTTGTTAATTACTTATAGTATACTAATGAAACTTCACATACATTTGAAGGCAGTTACAAGCTACAGAATATCGCTTAAAGTAAGTCTGTAGAGCTCTTATTCAGAGTGGTAGGACCTATTGAAGGGTTTTTATATTTAATTAAATAACTTTTAAACAGTACATTATATTGGTTTTATTATTGCACAACTAATTAGAACTAGTTCCTAAGAAGTCATGTACAAAAGATGATAAGAATCCGCTTACCCGTTTCAGAGATCCAGCAAAACCAGAAACGTTACTCCAGCAGGATCTTGATTAACTTCGCAGCCGAAGGAAGAACAAATACAAAATAAGGTGCAACATTTACCTCGTCTAGACAACTAATTATATAGCTAATATTTATTTCAATATTCCCATTAAAAAGAAAAAAAAAGGTCTGGCTGAACGTTAGTAACGTTACCCCAGCAGAAAATGTTTTTGTTAAATAACTAAAAAACTATAAGTGCAACAAATTTAAAAATGTGCGCAACAAATTCAGAAATGGGGCAACTAATTATCTATAAGATTTAAATGGCAATTTTCGACATGATTTTG